>CM055820.1:44012748-44042091 GCA_029582265.1 Zoroaster sp. YZ-2022
TGGGGGCAACTTTGTTAATGCCGCTTTTTTCGGGGCCTTGCAATCTGAGCTGTTCGTATCCATTGATTCCTCATTGTATGACTGTTGGATATGTTCCCTAATATGTAGTTGCCAGCAATTATTGCCATAATTCCCAAGTGCAAATTCGGCCGCAATCACCCAGCGAGATGTAGAATACCAGCTGTCGCTGCACCATGATGTAAGTTCCTCACTGAGTCTCTGGGCCTCGACAAAGCCAATTCGGGGAATACCACAATTAAATACAGAAGCAACTTCTACGGAACCAAAACATCAGCACTGAATCTCGTCTTTGGGATAAAATGCACGTATAGTATCAACAGGCCTACTCTCCCAACGATTAACCCTTTTCATTACCAGCCAGTTATGTCAGAGAGCACCTTCTTTACCACAGTAATTAGGGAGCCCAATGTCACTTCAGCACCAGTGGGTTTTTTCACAATTTCATTGAAGTGCGCCCTCACACGGCAGGAATAGACACTTTTTTAACTTTCTCATTTGTATGTAAAAAATGATGGTAAAATGAATATACAAAAGGAGGGAAAACATTGTGCAAAAAGTTGAAATAATTAGATCAGTATTTACATTAAAGAAAAGTAATACAAATGGGTGATATTTCATGCAAATACGGTACAGGTATAAGATTTTGTTTCCATGTGAAAACAATAACTTGATGAGATTTTGGGGATTTTTTTGGTTTTTCTACTTGAAATGAACCATTTACTTGTATTCAGTGTAAACACATCATCCACCATGTTAATACCACCCCCAATTCAATGTAGGTTTAGATTGTAATCTGCGGCTTGTCTGACCTTTCCCAACATTGAACGGGGGGGTTTGAAGGCAAATAGTATAGATTTACAATCAAGTGATGTGGTATTTCTCAAAGCAAGGAACTATGCACATAGGTTGTGTACATTGTTTACAGATCATCTTTGCAGTCGCGTTTCTTTCCATTGGGGGTTTGCCAGGATAAAGTGCTGTTGTTCCCTGTCAACTCGATAGAATATGGTATCTCAACTCGACTTGTTGCGTTGACGTTCCCCAACCCAACAGCAAGCCCTGTACAATCCTATAATGAAAATCAAGATTATTGGACATTTTTGTTCTCTGCTATGCTGGTGAATATTACTCATTGACAATACAGATATTCAGCATATGGAAAAAAACTTTTTTCCACCATTTCAAGCTTCTGTGTATAAGGATTGTAGTACTGAAAACATTGGTTTGGCAAAAAGACTAAATTCCACCCATGTTTTTGTTGTAATCTTCAATACAATTGGGCTTCATAACATCACAAATCCACTTTGTGTTTTATTGACATCCGAATTTGCTTTTTGGACAAACTCAGTGTTGCCTACATTAGCGTTAAAAGTGTTATAGATTTTCGTCTTGCCAAACGATACACACCGTTGCCTCACCTTTTCACCAAAATAAATGGGTCATCTCCTTTCTTCATTTTTATGGTTTTTTGGGTTTGCGGCCTAGGGTATTCCCTGTGTAGTGTAACGAACAGTTCCACAAACATCCGAATCCTAGTTTAGCAAGTTTAGCTACAAGAGCTGGGCTAGTATAGTAATTAGCACAATATATTATGTGTCCCTTATTCTCAAGTCCATGGACCAGATCAATGACGACTTTTCCTGCAACTTGTTGGGTTTGTGGGATGGCAGTCTGATGACTTGGAATCTACGTCTGCATCATATAAACAGTTTGGGTGTGTCGTCGGCTCCTGTGTACAAAGTTTCCAAGCCACACGTATCCTGTTTTGGACTCGTTCAGGAGAAGGCTTTTATACCCCGTTTGATAGGTTTTTAGGCATGTACTGAACAAAAACTTAAGCTGTCCCTTGAATTTCAACATACTCGTCTGGAGACAGATTCTGCGCAGGGTTATACAGGTTGAGAAACTTCGGGACGAGGATCTCTATCAAGGGCCGAACTTTTGGAAAGTTTGTCCTGTTTAGCTGCAAGGCTCACGAGGAATTTGGTTATTTGAGATGTGGAGGAACCCGAAGTGAATTGGAACTGAACCGATTACGGGACATGATCAGACGGATAGAATGGGATGAAGAATTTCCAGATGCTCGACCAGTACATCTTGTATTGAGAGGATTTGTTTTATGCCCACAGTAATGAGAAGTGCCACAAATGCCATCATTTCTTGGAATGTTGGTTGGGTGCCAGTGAGAATTCAAGTTGATCAGGATTTGAGTTCATTGTTTGCTGCGCATAGCGATTAGTCTGGTCGACTTGAGCATATCTCCACTACAAGTTGACAAAATAGCTTGAAGATCTCTACCGTCGACAGTGTGGCAAAGTCGCCGGTGGGGGGCCAGAATTTCCAGTGAACCGTGCACAGTCCCACACTCGTAATGGTCTCTGTCGTTCCCCAACCAGACTCGGAAAATCTTAACTTTCCTTGTCGTCCTCCTGATCTCGAAGTCGGCTATCACCTTGGTAGGTCGGTATTGCAACAGAAAAACAAGGCAAAGGAGGATTAATTTGGTCTTACATTTGTAAATACAATATCTCAAATGCTACTTTTGCTGCACATGTGCACACAGGCCACAGGGTGGGGTCATGGCGCAAAATGAATATTGTGTTGAGAGAAAGAACATATGGCGGCTTCCATTCACTCTCCAAAACTCGTTGGCCGATAAATTTTTGTTTTAATGTGGATTGTGGAAAAGTGAATTTCCCCCAACTTCTTGTGTTAATACGACTTATAAGGGCCTTTCGAATCACGAGAGGCTATTCTTTGGAAGCGTGAGACTAAGAGTGCATTTTCAGTTTGTTGACGCTAATTAAATAGCGCACGACCGGCTATGCGGTGGATGCTAAAATTTCTATGCTATACCTATACTCTCAACTTGTTGTTTCAATGAACACAACAGTAGTCTATTACCCCAACAAATTATGTTAAAAAATTGTACATTTTCACTTGAGTACTTTGTAGTATGACTTTTGGACCCAGTCCAGGGGTGTGGATTTGGTCAATCCTATTCAAGGCGATCCATTTTCTAAATTTTACATTCTCATCTCCAACAGTTGTGGAAACCTTTGAGACATATACAAAAAATGCATCCAATATTTACGCCATAGCTCAGGAAAATATGTGAATTACATTAATTTGCATTGGGCCCGGAAGAGTAACGACTAACGTTAACTGTTACTTATTCATTTTTACTGTGGATTTAGCTTCAGGCCTAACGTTACCCACCTCTTGAACATAAAGTTGAACGAATTCCGCTGGAAGTTCTACTAAAGATAATGTGTTGTCGTCATCCGTTACTTCGTCATCTGATTCTGGAGCCACACTGTCTGCTGCAAAATCTCGTAGCCAAAATGCCATCATTTATGTCCGTTTCATCATGATTGGCAACTAAAAACTGACCGTTGTGTAAAGCGAGTGGACGCTTGCAGAGAAAAAACCGCAATTACCGCGAGTGGACGCTAGCAGCAGTACGCGCATTTTCTCTCTTTATGAACTTTAAATATTTCAGCATTCCCCAGTTGGAATAGAGGGCGCCAAACATAAAAAAACCACTCACTATTTTCGTCATGGTGAATTAAGTAGTCCGTGGTCGTCAAGGGCATGCCGATTCCCGGCACCTTTAGAGCCCACGGAATCGAAGCGTATCACAACAAAGGCTCTTTTTAGAGCCCATGGGATCGAAAGGGTTAAAACAAATGTGCTCACAACAGCGCATAGTGATGACGACACACTATAATGAAGCCTCTTATTGTGGTGCATTGTATTGTGGTGTATTTATATTTTGTGGTGCATCATAACAAGTTATCCCTATTGCTGTAGTTTCCATAAAGCAGGGAAATTAAATTCATAAATTAAAATTCATAAAGCAAAAATGTGTGTCTCATTCCTGGAGCATGTTATGATTGTTCATTTGCACTTATTTAGCATTTTATTGAATACGGGGGTTGACAACAAATGTGTAAAAAATTCACCCAGAGTTCATAGTCTAATTAGATTTTCCACACTATGTATGTGTAATATTTAATTAGTCTCTTTATCATTAATGACAATAGTACTTTGAAGATTGTTTTGTTTGTAGTAGCAGAAGTACAAGTGAGTACGTTCTTTTAACAATACATTTTAATAAAGACCGATGGTCACATATTTCAGACAAGTATATATGTTCTTTGAAGAATACATTTTAATAAAGACCGATGGTCACATATTTCAGACAAGTATGTTCTTTTGAAGAATACATTTTAATAAAGACCGATGGTCACATTTCAGACAAGTTTGAAGAATACATTTTAATAAAGACCGACGGTCACATATTTCAGACAAGTATGTTTGAAGAATACATTTTAATAAAGACCGATGGTCACATATTTCAGACAAGTATGTTCTTGATCAACACATTTTAATAAAGACCGATGGTCACATATTTCAGACAAGTATGTTCTTTGAAGAATACATTTTAATAAAGACCGATGGTCACATATTTCAGACAAGTATGTTCTTTGAACAACACATTTTAATAAAGACCGATGGTCACATATTTCAGATAAGTTTGAAGAATACATTTTAATAAAGACCGATGGTCACATTATTTCAGACAAAGTATGTTCTTTGAACAATACATTTTAATAAAGACCGATGGTCACATATTTCAGACAAGTATGTTCTTTTGAAGAATACATTTTAATAAAGACCGATGGTCACATATTTCAGACAAGTATGTTCTTTGAAGAATACATTTTAATAAAGACCGATGGTCACATATTTCAGACAAGTATGTTCTTTGAACAACACATTTTAATAAAGACCGATGGTCATATATTTCAGACAAGTTTGAAGAATACATTTTAATAAAGACCGATGGTCACATATTTCAGACAAGTATGTTCTTTGAAGAATACATTTTAAAGACCGATGGTCACATATTTCAGACAAGTATGTTTTGAAGAATACATTTTAATAAAGACCGATGGTCACATATTTCAGACAAGTATGTTTCTTGAAGAACATATTTTAATAAAGACCGATGGTCACATATTTCAGACAAGTTTGACGAATATTTAATAAAGACCGATGGTCACATATTTCAGACAAGTATGTTCTTTGAAGAATACATTTTAATAAAGACCGATGGTCACATATTTCAGACAAGTATGTTCTTGAACAACACATTTTAATAAAGACCGATGGTCACATATTTCAGACAAGTATGTTCTTTTGAAGAACACATTTTAATAAAGACCGATGGTCACATATTTCAGACAAGTTTGAAGAATACATTTTAATAAAGACCGATGGTCACATTATTTCAGACAAGTATGTTCTTTGAACAATACATTTTAATAAAGAACGATGGTCACATATTTCTTACCAGAGTGTTGTTGTTATCTTTAAAAGTTTGTACCAACTGCAGGAGTATGTATAATATTTTTGGAAACGAAAGTTGGGTTGGGGAACAGAGAATAGAAATGCCTTAAACGCTATAGTTATTTACATAAAACCAGCGGCGTAGCCAGGACTTTTCAGTGGGGGCACAGCTTTTCAGTGGGGGCCCAGGGGCATGTTTTTGGGGGCACTGCCATGAGGATTTTTCGTGGGGCGGGGCACTGAATTGGGGGCACGTGCCCCCAGGCCCCCCCGTGTACCTCCTGCTGCATAAAACATATAACATGTTTACTCCAAATAAATTCACACATTTTTTTCGGCATATTTCCTTTAATTCATTCATTAATGTGATTGTTTCAAAAATACCAAAAGTTGGTTGAATAGGTCGTATCCAAAAATGAATCAAGTTGACCGTAAATAGGTTGGTGAAATTCTGCGTCAGGAGATAACACTGATTTATTTTAAATTTTTGTTACACGACGGGTGTAGCAGCATCATATCACGCTTCTCGAGTGTCTGTGAAAAAACCACAGGCGACTCGGGTGGGATCGAACCACGACCTCCTTCACCAGTGGACCAGTAAGCAGGAGGTCGTGGTTTGAATCCCGCCCGAGTCGCCCGTGTGGTTTTTTCACAGACACTCGGAAAGCACTGAGTATACAGTGCTATACACACGTCGGTGTAGGGCAAAATTAAATCAAGTTGACCGTAACTTCAGTTTCTTTTTAAATCTGTCACTAGAGGGCGCTATCACATGAAGACGCCTTTTTGCGCATAGAACAGCACCTTTATGACAACAGAAATTTCGTTTCACAAAGCAATTTTTTTACAATTAAAAATTAAGAGTTTTGGTATTTCTGAAATTTAAAAGTTATGTGAACCTCGCAATGCTTTATTTTCTTGCAGAAAAGAGTTTGAAGTAACAAAACAGGATCAGTGTAAAACACATTGGTCATTCTTCGCAGATGTGATTTGTATGACTTTTAATTATTTCCGACAAACCGCAATCAGAAAGATCAACATTAGATCCATTCTGATCGCACACCGAGACCCACGTAATCATTGACGCTACGGACGTGACATACCCTGCCAAAGGCGTTTTAGACCGGCAGTATCTATCTCGGTATCTATATCTCTATCTCAGTAAAGCCTGATCCTCTTTACTCCATGTTTACAATTAAGCAATCAGAATACCATAAAGGTAAACAATTCAAGCTGAACTTGACACGGTGACAAGAAACTCTGAAGGCATCCACTGGCGTACGTCACATACGAGCGATCTACAGTACATGTGTGTGTACTAGTAATAGTGCGTGAAGAGGATGTACACTGTACATGTACGATACATAGTTCTTAATGCGTTATAATGTAGGTCATCACGAACGTGCACTTTAACGTCCGGTTTTGACCAGAAGACGAGATCCAACTGGAGTCTTGTCTGTGCAAAAGTTTTAGGAAACTTCTACAAGATGGTGTAAAAATTATGATTGTATGATATTTACTTATTGAGATATGAATTTTTGAAATTTTCAACTTCCGGTTTCGACCGGAAGACATGGTCAAACCGCATGACCAGAAACCGGAGACTTTTTTGTGGCCGAGCATGACAGGACAAATCTTATTCATCGGAAAATATAACAATTATTGATGTTATGTGGAGAAGTACAATACAATGAGGCAATTTATAGCCTAGTAAACCCTGAACAAATTAAGAATGTATTTTTAAGTAGCTTTTACATGTTCTCAACTTAAACAGGTGAAGAATGGTTTAAAAGTAAATACGTCTATGTCCCGAAATGAATTCATTGCGGGTCCTACCATAAATTCAGCTGGCACATAATTACTGTTAAACTGGGCTTTCAACAATGTGTTTTTTTTGTTTTTGGGGTGAAATGTCGCATTTAGGCATTTGTTGTGCTTCTCTAAAAAGGATGTATTAAGCAATGTTCCGTGGGAATACATCTTTAAAGTTTAACAATAAAAATATTTATCAACAAATATATGTCTACAAGTATATAATTATAAATGTAAAATAACACAAAAGGCACGGGGAAAAGAGGGAAAGGTCACAGAAAACTGCACGTACTATAGGCACACACAAAATACATGTTTTCACATAGAGATATGAACGTTTGCCAGAAATCCATTGTGCTACTTCTGTGGTGAGTCAGCCATATCAAAGATAACGATCTTCCCATATGCATAGTGCCTCATGTAACACCAAAAGAAAGCCAATGAAAAATAAAAACAAATTTTCTCAAACATGTTTAAAGTTAATGAAATTATCTAAAGGACTTAGAATAGGTAAAACTTGTAGCTTTGCATGGTGAGGATGATAAGTAAGACTAATTGCGGTGACACCATGTGGAATCTCAATTGAGTAGTAATTAGTTCTGAAAAGAACTGGAGGTACAACTCGACGTTTCGATCAGTATGCTCTGATCATTCTCAGGAGAATGCCGGACTCTGGAAAATGCTGCTGCTTAAGTAGACTGCTGGAGGATCATCCCCTGAATGGATGCTGGAGGATTAGTTCGTTGAGGCGCGCAGGCTTAGAATAGCATATATTAATGTAAGATGTCTTCCTGATAAATTAGATCAATTAAAAGTGCTACTTAATGATCAACCCCTTGATATTCTTGCTGTTAATGAAACTTTTCTTGATGATACTATTACAGAAAATGATCTAAACATTCCAGGCTATGTATTTAAACGTAATGATAGAGGTTCTCGTCATGGCGGTGGCGTAGGCCTGTACATACGCGATAATGTATAATATGATGTTTCTTGATGACTATATTAAAAGTACTGAAGTAGAATCAATATTTATTAAAGTAAATAGACCTTACAAAAAACCCATTATTGTTGGAACCATGTATCGCCCTCCATCCAAAGGTGTAGATTATTTTAATTCTATGTTGGATGTTTTGGTGACCTAAATTATGATTATAAATTTGATGAATCTCTAAGTGATAACAACGTATTTTATATGGAATGGAACAATTGTTCGGATTTACGCAATTAATCAAAGAACCAACAAGAGTCACAGATACTTCTTCAACTTGAATTGATGTTATTTTGTCCACCAATGTTACTGAACATAAGACTTCTGGTGTTATTAAGGTTTCACTTAGTGATCACTTCCTTACATAAACTATTTTAGATGGTAAACCGGTTACTAAACAACAAAGGGTTGTTACTACTAGAAATTATAACAAATTTGATGCAAGTATATTTTGTGATGATCAGAGCATACTGATCGAAACGTCGAGTTGTAACATCCAGTTCTTTTCAGAACTAATTACTACCGGTACTCAATAGAGAATTTCGCATGGTGTCACCGCAATTAGTCTTACTTATCCTCTTCACCATGCAAAGGTACAAGTTACGCAGGTTATGTTGTCAGGGAGAACTTAATGCGATCATTTGGTAGGCTTGCACGCTCTTACAATCAACTTCAGTTTCCCTGTTTTTCGAGTTCCTTGAGTTTGTTGTGTTCCAAGACGAAATCGTGTATTTTGTTTGATGTGTAGTTGTATGTCACGTCCTCAAAGTAATGATGTTTGACATCTCGTCCGTCCAGATCTTTGTGGAATGGGTAAAAGCCGAAGAGAGTGATGTTGGAGCAAAATGTCTTCGCCACGGCGTATATGTCAACACCAAGCGTGCCATATCTCTTCTTGAGACCCCATTCTCTTCAGGGATTGGGAAGGCAGAGAGAACGGGGTGTGGTGATGGGGCGGCGAAGAAGAAGGGTAGGTAAGAAACAGAAGAGAAAGAAGGATTAATAAAGGCTTGATGGAAAGAAGATTACAGCATGATTCTGGTTCGATTATTTTATTCATTTCAAAGCAATATCCCTCTAAATATCTGACTGTACGAAGGCCCAGAAATATTTTGCTCCCACCTTCCAAAACAAAACCAGAAATAAGATGGGGTATAAATTTGTGTCTTTCCCCAAAACACTGAAGAAATATGATAGAAAGCCATACTTATCTGACTGTCCGATGGGCCGAAAATATTTTGTTTTCTCAATAATTTTATTGCCAAATGATTTTTTATTTATTTATTTATTATTATTATTATTATTATTATTATTATTATTATTATTATTATTATTATTATTATTATTTATTAAAATGTTGTATATATTAAATTGTCTGTACTTTACAAAAAAGATCAGGGTCGAATTCAATGTTTGATTTAAAATGTTTAGGCACTATCGAAATGAATAGGGTCAGCGTGATGTGCAACACGTGGGGTGAACTATAAACAATTATTTAAAATGTTTGTTTGTCTTCTTTGTATATAATGTAGACTGTCAGAAAGATGAATTGGCAATAATCAAGTTTCGAATAATTATATTGTGGAACTCAAATTTATGGACAAATATGCAATAAAAAAAAATGCGTCAAAACGCTACAATAATAATACTAATAATACAGACATTTATAACGCGCAACATATCCACCATATTATAACGCGTAACATATTCGAACCCACATTCTAACGACTCAGCCATCAGCCAAGTCCGATGCTCTGGAGACCACTCGGCCATGACACCCCATAATGTATGTATTATGCTAAGTTATAGGGCATGGACATGTTCCAGCAAAGCATTGACATAATATTAACAGTTAAAATCGATACCAAATAATGTCATCAGGTCCTACAAAATGGGTCTTACGGAAATGTGTTGAGCTCAGTAAAAACAAGCGCCGTTTGTCACAATATGCTACAAAACACACCGGACCGAAACTGTTATTACTCGGTTCCATTTTCGGTTACAATTACCCGTAAACGACTTTTTAAAATTCCGACTGAACCCTAACCACTCCAAATCCTGCAAAATCCTCAAAGGGGCACTTTTTGGGGGGAAATTCAGCACTGTTGGAAACTGGTACTTTCACCTCTTCAAATGGGACAAAATTACTACCTGGCAAGAAGTAGGCCCCTGCAGGCCGTAAAGTGCTGAATATGAAAAATCAACGGAAATGCATGGTGCATGTTTCCAAAAGGGCGCTGGAGGATTTTGGAGGATCCAGGAAGGTTCCTAGCCAGAATACCTAGGGGGTTAGGGATAAGCCACTCAAATAGAAGTCTCTGATTTGTTGTTAACAAAATGAAGACAATTAACTTGGATGAAGGCTTTAGAAGTAACGTTTGCTGACAGCCTTTGACAGACTTGCCGGCTTTTGTTTGATGTATCTATTTGTGCCTGCCTAATTGTTTGCAATTATTAGATTAACCCTAACCTTCCCAAATCCTCCAAAATCCTCTTTGCCAAAGTGAAGGATTTTGAAGGATTGAGGTTACATGCTACATGCTCTTTGCTAAAGTGAAGGATTTGGGAGGATTGAGGTTATTAGGCATACTTGCCTTTCCATGGTACATGTACATCCATGTTTGTTGTAGTGATTGCAAGGTCAGTGCTTGGGTCAGTGGACACTGTTTATTGCTCCATGCATGCAGGGAGGGTCCCTGGCCATGTACATGTATCACAGATTAGAAACACATGTGTACATACATGTCATGTGCTTGCTTTACTACTGAAGGATTTTGGAGGATTCCGGTTATGTGTAAGCAAATGGGCCTAGGGAGTTAGGCTTAATGGAGTATGGGGGACACGGATTATTTGTGTATGTGTTTGGGGAATGGGAATATGCTATGAGTCATTTTTAATATAGAGACAGGAAATTGCAGTAAATCCACATTTATTATGACTCTAATAAAACAAGAGAAACTTGTGTTCATATTGGTTATTTTATACATATATACATGTATTTACGTGTTTTTACAAATTTGTTTACGGGTACCCGGGTATCCAAAGATGTCAAATTTCGGTTATTCGGTTCCCGAAATAACCGAAAACGTACAGCCTTAGGGCCTAGCCTGTTACATAAAAACAGCTTTGGTTATTTTAGACTCTCTGTGAAAGATCGGTTGACACAATAAAAAAAGAAAGAAACTAGCACAACTTACTTGTCAATGTTAATAGACTTCCAGTTGAATGCAAACCGAATGCTCGAAAACCCGTTTTTCCTGATGGTTTCGATTATAGTTCGGTACTTCTTGCCGTTTCCGAAGATCTTACGCCCTTTCCTCAATGTATACAGATGTTTCAGATACCACAGTGTCGATTCATTCAAAGTACGGAAACGGTCGAGGAATCGATCTTTAATAGCTAGCTTTTTTCGATCCTTAGTACGTCCCATTGCACCGCTGTATTTGTTCAATAATTCTAAATTAATGGCGGTCAAATTAGCGGTACGACCAACGTCCACCTCGTAACCTTTAATCGTTGCCATATTGGCACGGATGACAAAGTCATGCGAATCGATAAAATCTCCACAACTGCTGTTATTTAAGATACCATCATAATGACGATAGCGCAGCTGCCCTGCCGTGGAATCAGCTCTGCCAGGAAGTGTTCCTCCATGTCACACTCGATTTCCTTCGTAACATTAGAAGATGTCGAACTATTGGCCCTCGATACAACGCGTACAATGGGATTAGAATTTTGCACATCAAATGTTATTTGAGGTCGAAGCGTTTTCTTGTAGACAAAGACGGCTAGGGTCTAGAGAGCACACACAAACCACCTGACAACCTGCGACAGAACGGATTGCATGTATACTATCACATGATAACATGCATACATTGGTGATGTCGACAAAATTTTTAGGCCTAATCCCGTTGAATCAAGATGTACATTGAACATAAATATGAAAGAACCTCTTGGGAAGATACCATCATTAGCTTTACACTTTTTACGCCCAGGTTTTTCGTGAGCTTATGGTGCATTCAGGGGCGCGTTTTCGCGACCCTAACCAGAAACTTGTTTCTGACGTCATATTCTTGACCAGAAACAAGACGGCATAGCTTCGCGAAAACGCGAACGTAACCAGAAAATTGTTTTCATTTTGCGACATGTTCAATCATCAGCGTTTCTCAAAATATATACGGTGTAATTCAAATATTGGCAAAATAGAACTTACTCGTGAGTGCTACACATAATAAACTTGAAAGATATACTGGTATATGACCAATCATTCCATCATGTTTTAACAAATAATTAACAAAACTTTCGTTACTTTTTACAATCCGCCATCTTCGGTTGACGTTTGGCCAGAACAATGACGTCATCGCAGCACAACCGAACTCGCATGAAAACGCTTAACCAATGACCAAAGCCCAAGCATGTTTCCGGTCACGGTCGCGAAAACGCGTCCCAGATTGTTCGTATTCATTGTAACGCGAAATTTAGGAAATAAATTTAGTTCTCTTGCGTAAATTCCAACTGGAAATTATTTGACAATATTTATTTTGTAAAGTTTTGCAAGCTACACTCGGCACCTATCCGCACCGTGCATGAGCTGTTGAGGGCACAGAATTTAAATCACTGTTGATCCATACTCTTATTGTAAAGAGTGAAACCACTCTTTCAAAGCGCTATATGGTGGACAAGTCTTTTGGAGTGGATAAAGAGTACAATTAGTAGTGTATAAAGAGTGAATTGGTAGACCTTTACTGTATTTTGCAATCGAATCATGGGTTTTACACTCCAAAAGACTTTGTCCGCCATATAGCTCTTTAAAGAGTGGTTTTCACTCATTAACCCTAACCCCTAGGTATTCTGGCTGGGAACCTTCCTGAATCCTCCAAAATCCATCGGTGCACTAATATGGAAACATGCCCTCATCTTCAAATGCACCATGCATTTCCGTTGATCTTTCATATTCAGCACTTACGGCCTGTACTTCTTGTCAGGTCATAATTTTGTCCCATTTGAAGAGGTGAAAATACCAGTTTCCAACAGTGCTGAATTTTTCCAAAAAAGTGCCCCTTGGAGGATTTTGGAGGATATGGAGGTGGTTAGGTTAAATGAACCTTCCCCTCGAACTTACTTGTTACAGACTGTTTTGCAGTGCAAAGTAACCTCAGTAAACGTCACATTTTCTTGCATGTGTGGGTATCGAAGCTTTTGCATAATTTCCAGTCGCCATTACTGCAGCGGCCCTGTGCGGCACAGCATTCATGCCGATAGGTGTTCGTATCCATTGATTCCTCATTGTATGACTGTTGGATATGTTCCCTAATATGTAGTTGATAGCGATTATTACCATAATTCCCCAAGTGCAAATTGCCGCAATCACCCAGCGAAATGTAGGCTTACGCTGCATAATGACGTGTTCCTCAGCCAGGCCAAATCCAAAAAGTAGCCCAACCCTGAATGATTTCAAAGCAGACTTCTGAACCGAAAACCAGCTATCTAACGCATCTAACACATTGCCTATGGCCAGTATAGCCTGGCCTGTGTCTTCGAAACTAATCATACCATTATACTGCAAGGAATACACTGTTTACAGGTTAATAATTAACCATGCCTGAAAGCTACCTGGTTGTAGAAACCATGACTTAGTTACGCAACCTTGTCGTCCTCACTATTAGACCCTAGCGGGGAAAATATAGTTGGTTGAATATTATTTTGAGGAAACAGTTATTAGTTTCCCTCTTCATATTATAAATGGCTATTATGATTTTTGTTTTGTATATTAACCCTAACCACCCCAAATCCTGCAAAATCCTCAAAAGATTATCGGCTAAATCGGTTATGATTTAAAATATCGAAATATAGCAGCCGATATTAAATGTATATCGCTCTTTTTAGTTAAAATATCGCCGGAGTGATGAATTGTCTCCAAGGACGCAGCTCGTTTGGAGCGACTGTCCCTATAGAACTTGCATGTAAAAAGTAGGTATTTCAGTGTCCAATGTCGTTAA
Source organism: Zoroaster sp. YZ-2022 (assembly GCA_029582265.1). NCBI lineage: Eukaryota > Metazoa > Echinodermata > Asteroidea > Forcipulatida > Zoroasteridae > Zoroaster > Zoroaster sp. YZ-2022. Next base: position 44,026,927 of record CM055820.1, read on the forward strand.
CGTACAATACATACACATTTTTTCATGTATTTAAAAAAATCTGCGTATTGAGACGAGAATACCGTATATTGCCGATAACATGGCTGTTGATAATCGACTATCAAAAAAAATCAGTATCGTCACACCTACTCCAAGGGGCAATTTTGAAAATTCAGCACTGTTGGAAACTGGTACATTCACCTCTTCAAATGGGGCAAAAATTACTACCTGGAAGACAGGCCATAAGTGCTGAACATGAAATATCAATGAAAATGCATGGTGCAAGGCATGATTCCAAAAGTGCACTGATGGATATTGAGGGATTCAGGAAGGTACCCAGTTAGGGTTACTGTTTGATTATTAGTGATATTACCGAAATTATGATGAAATAAATTGATGGCCCAGTCCTGGACTCCCACTGCAGCACACGCTATTCTTAGCAACGGTATCAGACCAGTGGCGGACCGTCAGGGGGGGCTGGGGGGGGCAGCCGTCCCCCGGCCCGGACCCCCTCCCCAAAGAATTTTTTTTAATATTTTTTTTTTAACATTCTGGTGGAGGGGGGTGGGGGGGGGGGGTGGTCAGGGGTCCAGGAACTTACACAAATCAACGGGGCCTTTTTATTTTTGAGCCCCCTGAAAACATGAAGTGTAATCATGACGGTCTTCGAAATCACGTAGGTTAGGGGAATGATGCCTGGGGCCCGACTGCAGCGCCCCCCCGCCCGCGGCTACTGTATCAGACTATCACCTTATTTGCATATCCAAGATTTTTGGATATTGAAATTGTCCTGTCTCACCCAGTCCAGGGCCAGAGAGTACAGGTACACAAAACCGTGAAAGACTGGGAAGAGGTTGGTTATACAACCTCATTTGAGTGCACCCCACAAAATAAACTCCCACAGCAACCAATTCTAAATAAAAAATATTCAAAATCATTTAAAAAATACTATGAAATTCACAAATTTTTAAACCAAAAGACAAAATATTGATTGATGTCTAACCTTTGATTTTATTCTCAAATTTTAATGAATTGTCCAGAGTCTGTGAGAGTTATTCTCATCCCAATGGAAACCACCTCACAATAGTGAAAACCCTTACTGAAAAGCAGCCATTTTTTAAAAAGGCCCACTTTTAAATCAAATTAGAACACTTTTTTCAGGGCCTAGTGTATCCAAAACACTCAAAGTTGGAAGTCAAGGACCCCCAGGTCATGATATTGTACCATTTTACACAATTCCCCAAAATGAATGCCTGGGCCTCAAATCTTTCTATTTAAAAAAATTGAGGACATACAAATTATGATAAACAGCTTGAAGCACTTATCAGAGTATGAGCAGTTTTTCTATGCTAAATTTAACAAAAAAGATTTCATAAAACTATTTCTAGTAACCTAATACTAGAATTGGGCTAGTAATGCAACCACGCTATTTCACGCCACAGCCATAGTTCGCCAAACCGTCCGCTCGCGGTTGCCAAAATATGGATGTAGCCGATGCAAAACAAAACAAAAAACAATTCAATTTTTAAACACTATGAAGCCTTTGGGATTCTTGTTTGTAAATCCAGTATAATTTATGATTCTCGTTAAAACTAAATTCAAATTTGTCATTTGATGATTCATAAATGTTTATTCCAAAGTTGTCCGGTCGATATGTATAATGTAGGCCTAATGCGATATGTAGGCCTAATCGCAGTAAGACAGTGGCCTTCATTTCCATTTCTTCATTACCATTATACGCTCATTACAAAAATAATAATAACACAAAAGGAAATAATACAAAGAACAGAACGGATAATTTATTACTGTTATGAATTTTGATGAGGTAAAACATAGAAGATCGATAAGTGTTCATCAAATCCTGGCATGCTGTTTCTGGAAATGTTATATCCGATTTTAAAAGTGGGTTTCAGAACCCGACCCGCAAAAAGGAACCGGTATTGAACTCAACAGTCAGGTAATCGCGAACCTGTACCTGTCACAGGCCTATGCCTTATCTCGACTCTGGTTCTAATAATACTTATATTATATGAATCAAAAATATAAAACAACTGAGCTATATTGCACTGGACTTGTTCTAGAACTAATTTATTTCGTTACATGATTTATTTCAAAGCTATGCAATCTAAAATAGTTGTACCAATTCAGAGGGAGGAAAGGAACCCTGTTCCATTTAATAAACATTGTTTGACTGTCAGGAAGCCACAGCCACAGTGGTACTAACCACCAGCGACTATATAAATATTGACTTTAACCCTCCTACTGCTACAAAAGGTTAAAAATCAGTCAAAATGTGGATATACTTGCCAAGGCATATCCAGTGCACTTAAAAAGTCAAACACTGAAACCCTTTTCCATTTAATAAACATTGTTTGACTGTCAGGAAGCCACAGCCACAGTGGTACTAACCACCAGCGACCATATAAATATTGACTTTAACCCTCCTACTGCTACAAAAGGTTAAAAATCAGTCAAAATGTGGATATATTTGCCAAGGCATATCCAGTGCACTTAAAAGTCAAACACTGTCAAACTCACGTTAGTCATTACATTTACAGGTCAAAATGAGTCAACCGTTTTGACTGGTAAAAGCATTGTCTGGTATTGTTCAGGGTGGTCAAAATGACAGTCAAAACCAGTCAAAAAATGCCCCTGTGTGCACACTTATGCCAACAATCAAAACAGGCAGTCGACTGGTTTTGACCGCTATAGCTACTTGCCACCAAAGTGCAGCATAGTAGGAGTGGTTAAACATTGTTTAACCCTCAGGAAGCAGCCACAGTGATACTGACCACCACCAGCCGATAAATATTGAGAAATTCCCTGATATTTTAGAAAAATGCAATGACTCACATGATGCAGTCATTACATGTTTGTCCTGGATCTAGTTGAATCCTCATTCGCTACAGAGACTCCATTCTTCTTCGCTTCACCAGAAAAGAGACACAAAGCAAAAACAAAATGAAGAACGGTTAAAGGGCAGTGTTAGAATGAGACTACCATGTCCGAGAACGAGACCTGGACATGGAGGTCCGAGACCGTGACCCACTTGTCGGAGAGACCAACAGCGAGAGATTTGTGTCCAAGACCGAGAACACATCATCCTGTCAGAACAACAAGGTCGATCTATAAAAAAATACAACAGGGTCGATTCGCAATAGTGCAAATTTGCATACATTAAAACAATTGAGTGCAACAACATCGCCCCTTCTTCCATAGGTTTTGTGTTCATCCTGGAACTCTGTAAAAGATATGACCTTGTTGCACTGAGCAACTTTGTAGCCTGCAACAAGGTCGTGAATTATGATACGCACCTGTTGCACTGAGCAAATTCATGTCTGCAACAAGGTCATAACTATGATACCACCGCAGGTTGCACTGATGCGACATATTTAATAACGCAAGAATACATGATCTGAATTAAGGAGTGAGGCCAACGCCCTGGTACAGCTTGCTTTGAGTAGCTCTAGAACCCAGGCTACCTGGCCTCCCTAATCTGTCTTTGTAAGGGCCAGCCCTCCAGAAGCCCAGGTTATGTTGATTGGCAGGTACTGTATTGTTACAGGATTAGACCTCAAAGAACAGATTAGGAGGCCAGGTAGCCTGGGCCTGGCCGGCTTCTCAAAAGCTTGGCTGTACCGCCACTTTGGTCCTCCTCCCTAAAGAGAAACGGGTTTATAATAAGGTGTATTTATTGAATTATACCATATCGTGTCCATGGTACCCATTCTCCAGGGTCCTGTGCACAAAACAGCTATACTGGCCACCTTCTTACCTGCAGCACGCCGCCATGTCTCTTTGTGTGTGCTCCATTCTCCTTCCTCCAATCCGATGGCCCAACACAAAAACCAGTGCCCTGCCCACCAATGCCATCCTGGCTCCCCATTGGCTTGATGGCGCACTCCTCTCAATTCGATACTGGCCGACTGGCCTGTCTTCTCATTGCCTGATGATGAAGGTCCTCTTGCACCATGCGATCAGCTGATTCTCCGTGGGGTTGATCGGGCCTAGTGTGGCGTTACAGTGGGGAGCCGCCTATAGGTGTCCTCTGCTTTGAGTTGCCCGTGTATTTTTGGTCGTGGGGTTGTGGTGAGGTGGAGTATCTCAAGTTGTGGCTCATCATCTGAATTACTTGTTGAGATGCAATCCAGAACTCGGGTCATCTGGAAATTCACATTAGATTTGAAATTCGGAAAGAAAAAACTGAAGTACTGTTTAATAGGATCCATGACTGACCTTATCACAATGCCAAGGTTACAGATATAAAAAAAAAACAAGTTGCAGTGTGGATTGTTGTATGAGTGGTCGGAGCGCATCGGACTGCTAAGTTCTGGTGGCTGATCTGTCCAGAATGTGGTTTCAATATATTAGCCATGGCGGGTTGCAACACATCAGTGTTCTTGGAACACTTAAACCGTAAATTGCTTCTCCTCACCCTCCGGGAATGTAAATGGGAAACCAGCAAGGGAGAGGTGTTAATTTTGGACAGGCTGCCTGGGCTGTATACTCCCCCAATAAGTTGAGAGTGATCAAGGAATGATTAAAAGTGCAGCCCAAATGATGGGGATAATAAGAACGTAAAACAACATACGAAACTGTGTATATGTGTTGTTTTTATTGTGTATAAGTCTCTGTAAAACATTGGCTGATTCATGACACTTCTTTTTTTAGCATTTTTAGTGTTCGCGATATCGATGCATATGCATCGTATCGCGGATTCGAAGCATCGTGACACGATACATGCGATATGTATCGTATCGCGACTGTTATTCGCGACACGCATCATGATATGTATCGATGATCGCGCACCAAGAATCGCCGGCGATCATGCATCATGATATGTACTCGATCGCGACCATACGCATTGTGATATGCGTATCGATCGCGATTCGCTGGCGACTACAGACACGATCATGATCGCGATATCGCATCGGGATTTGCATCGTGATACGCATAACGCATTACGCTATTAACGCGATCATGACATGTATCGCATCGCGACCAAGCATCGCGACATCGTGATCGTGATGGCGTATCGCGATCGCAACGCCGCGGGCATCTTACGACCGGGCGATATGTATCGATCGCGACCGAAGTATCGCGACACGCATCATGATATGTATCGCATCGCGACGGGGCCATCGCCGACAACGCATCGCGTGATATGCATCGTGATCGCGACCGTATACGCCGACACGTATCGCGTGATATGTATCGTGATCGCGGACCAAGCATCGCCGGCACGCATCGTGATATGTCGCATCGTGACCAAGCACGCGACACGATAATGTATATGCACGTGATATACCGATCGTGACCGCTATCGCCAGTATCGCCGACATCAGCGATGACATGTATCGACACAGACCAAGCATCGCGATACGTATCGCGATATGGTATCGCACCGTGATCCAAGTAACGCCGATATGCGTATCGTATCGTGAAAAGTGGTATCATAATACACACCCATTCATTCAATGTTAGTTCTTCAAGAAACTCGCCACCATCTGCAAGAAGAATGTGTCTCTATGTCGGTGAAGTGAGTCTGCGCCGCTGGCAGGAGAATCGATCACTGGTTGGGGCCAGAAAGGCTACGCTCCCTCGCAGTGAAGTTAGCAAAAACTGTGTCCAGTGGGGTGGATGTTGCTTATGGGAACCATTGGATCTGCAGGAGATGTGGTATCAGATGAGTTATTGGAACAAATTGGCTGGTACTGGAAAGTCATACACACTTGATGCTCCAGGAAACACAGTAGCTTAGAGGTAAGGCAAAAAAAAAAACAACAAAACAAAAAATGTCACCACACCAATTTTGAAGCCGACCCATGACCAGAAAAACGGAGACTTTTTTTTACTTTACTATCATATATCATCGTTGTATTTATTTCTCATTCTAAAACATGGTATTGTATTCCAGTAGTCGGGCTAGGGAAAAACAACATGGCAAGCACTTGAAAACTATTCATGGCATCGCTACAGTAAACACTTTAACACTGCACAGACAAAAACAAATACCATGTTGTTATTTTTATCATTGTGTATGTAGGTGATGTCGCATGTCGTATCAAGTTTAAATTCTACCAGGCATGCTTAAAGTCCACAGGCAAGAGTCATAGTCAGCTGGCAGAACAGGGCCCAGGAAGCAACCTACCTAGTGTGACCAGCCTTCTGATCGCCACTCGAAACTGTCGCCTCCCCAATGAAATTTGTTAGGCTTATATCTTCCATATGCAAGACTTTTTAGTGTGAATGATATCAATGATAATATCATAATGATATATATTCAAAAAATTACAATGGCAAAATCGGTTACAGTTTTGAAGATATCGAATATCGCTTATATTGACGTATATTCCAAAAATATCACCAATATCAAATTTACATCGCTTTCTTCGTTAATTATATCACCGGAGTGATAAATTGTTCCAAATTTCATGTGATTATACCGTAATATCAGCAAAGTTATGGCACCATGAAGAACTCAGTTACCTTGGTGAAATCGACCACACCGCGCCGCCATGCGTTACCTGCTACTGTCGTGTGGTGGTCTTTATTCGCATTTTACCCTGAGTCGTCATACCTTAAACTAAAAGTAAGTCCCAGTATATCACATGGTACACTCTCCCTGGAATAATCGCACTGGTGTGCGGCTAAGCTGAGGTTGTTCTCACATTCAGCATATGGCGGATACCAGGATAAAAGGGGTGATGATGACGCTGAACTGTGCGTGCGTCTAAACCCGGGTTTGTTTATGGGCGATCAGGGTGAGTTCTTTTTATGAAATGTTTTGCACCGGCCCGGCAAAAATCTAAGAACCTGGGCTGTTTTGGAGGCACTGTTTAGAGTAATGTTCATTACCTATCACTTCCTGTAAAACTTGATGTAAAAGAAAATTTTTGGTGCCCAAATTTGGTTAGTATGATACATACATTTTTTTAACTTATTTAAAAATCCCATACAATAATATCAAAAATTCAATACCCCTCCCCTTTTAGCCAGTCTCACCTTCCTCTGGTACAGTATTTTGCCCTCATGTTGGCCAGTGCTGCCTCGACCACCCGTCATCACTAGCTCCTGTTGCTCTGCAGGACCCTCGCATTCTGGTCCCTTGGTCACTGTCTGGATGAGTCTGTAGCTCCTGCCGCTATGGAGAAGCTGCCGAACTCCTGCTGTTTCTGTTGCTGGGAGTTCGCTGCTGCAACAGTGCTCTGGGGACAGTGCACCCCATGCAATACTGAAAATTCCCCAAATTACAGATGTCTGGTACCATCACTAACCTCCGTCAAGATTGTACGTAATCCAAATTGTTATCCTAACTTCAAATCCTCCAAAAACCCCTTCTAAAGTGAAGAATTTTGGAGGATTGAATTACATACTTTCCCTTTTCCCTGTACATGTACATCCATGTTTGTTGTAGTGATTGCAAAGGGCAGTGGACACTGTTTATTGCTCCCTGCTGCAGAGGGTCCCTGGCCATGCCCTGTATCACAGATTAGAAACACATGTGTGCATACATATCATGTGCTTGCTTACTACTGATGGTTTTTGGGGGATTAGGTTATGTAAGCAAATGGGCCTAGGGGGTTAGGGTTAAGGGGGAATACTAAATGTAAATTTTGAAGGGGAAAGGGCTCTTAACAGGGAAACCTTAGAATATTCCATTGGGGAAAACTGCCTTTCGATCAAGAATGCACTCTGTCCCTCATTGGGAACAGGGCAGTATTCCATTTGGGAATGCTCCATTAACCCTAACTAGGTATTCTGTCTAGGAACCTCCAAATCCTCCAAACCATCAGTGCACTTTTGAAACATGCCTATCTTCAAAAAGCACTTGCATTTTCGTGATCTTTCATACAGCACTTATGCCTGTAAATTCTTGCCAGGTAGTAATTTTGTCCCATTTGAAGAGGTGAAAGTACCAGTTTCCAACAGTGCTGAATTTTCCCCCAAAAGTGCCTTGGAGGATTTTGCAGGATATGGGATGGTTAGGGTTTTAATGAATACACTTGCTGGGAACATCAGGCATTTCCACTTGACACTAGTTGTTCCATTGGAACACTGAATGTTCCTTACAGGAACACATTAGCTCCCAAAAGAATGTTCCCAAACGAACAGGAACGTTCACGAGTTTGGAAATGCTCCTCAGTCTCCTATTTACAAGACCCTATCTCCTCCCAAGCCCTGTCATCCTCCCAAGCCTCTGCATCCCTCCCAAGCCCTGTATCCGTCCCAAGCCCTGTATCCCCTCCCAAGCCTGTATCTACTCCAAAGCCCTATATCCACTCCCAAGCCCTGTATCCTCCCAAGCTCTGTATCCCTCCCAAGCCCTGTATACACTCTTTCCCTAATTTACCATGTACCTTCTGCAGGCATTACCATATCTCAGGGTAGATTGCCTCACTTGGTTGAATCTTGTGCTGAGAACATCTTTCTCATGGCATTGATTCCGTTTGACACGCCACCCGTTCAGTTTGGCAAGAAATTTCAGTGATATTATCCTCTGCTTGTCTCCGTCCTCGCCCGCTTTTCACGGGAAGCCTTCGTGTCCTGCCGTGGGCATCGTGTCCGCCCAGGCAAGTGTTGTCCTGCTGATGGTAATTGCTCTGGACGCACTGGACAGTGGAACCAATGTACTGACGAGCCTCTTTAGCATGGGTGATTTCAGGGTTTATCGGGTTCACTTGTACATGCATCTGGGACCCTGAAACCAGGTGCAATGAAGTTGCCAAGGAATCTCCTTCAATGGAAGTCCTGGTGAATGAGTTGATGATAGATTATCCTTCTGCCTATTCCCGTGTGGCAAAGTGTCCATGCGATGTTGCGTAAGGCAGCGTGAGGGAGATGCTTTGCGGAGGATGAGTGGGTTTATTTGGCGGTACAGACGTGCAGTGCATCAGTGTTGGATGGAACCCGATATACCAATGTTCACGGGCCTTGACTGAAACGGTGAATGGGGAGACACCTCAGTACTGGTCGGCTTGCTGGATGGCGGTGGGAAGGCTTTCCTGTGTGGTGGGTGGTGCTGTTAAAGCAGGGTTGGTTTGAGTCCGCGTGCCTCTAGGATCTTGTGGTCGACTGTGTTTCTCTTCATGTCAGCGAGAATTAATGGCTCCTCCGGCTGTCACAAGAATGCACAAGAAAACATAAAGCACTTTCTTATTCACTTTCAGGGTGCTTATCTAATGGATAATCTTTAGGTAAGTACAAGTTGCTATGCTATTTTCAGTGGTCTTTTGAAATTCAAGACCGATATGAGTAGACGTTTTTTTTTTAAATTTACTCACTGGTTTAGGAGCTTTTCCAATGCATCGAGATATCCTTTATTATTCACTCTTGATCTTTCAGGGTGTTGTCTAATGGATAATCTTTAGGATAAGTAACGTTGCTATTCTATTTTCAGTGGTTTTTTTTTAAATTTACTCACTGGTTTAGGAGCTTTTCCAATGCATCGGAGATATCCTTTATTATTCAGGCAATTACCGAGTCCATTACCAAAACTCCTGTAATGAAATATTTTGAAGACACTAATAATAATAATAATAATAATGTGTGGACTTATATAGCACACGTATCCACCAACTGAGTGGTGCTCAAGGCGCATTATATTATTACCCCTGCTCATAAGGCTCATAAATCATTCCTGAAACCATATCAGCTCCTGGGAGTATACATCTCAATTGCGCCATTACAGCGCATATAGGGCTAATCAACCAACTCTGCCTCACAGGTACCCATTTAACCCCTGGGTGGAGAGAAGCAATTATAGTTAAGTCTTGCTCAGACACAAGTGTCACGGATTCGAACCCACATTCTGCTGCTAACACCAGAACTTGAGTCCGTAAGCTAGACCGCTCGCCACGACACTCCACACTGTAATGCATATGTAGATATTACACCTCTGAAGAAATGTCATTGTTATGTCAATGCTACTAACCTAACCTGCATGGTAATCAAAGAAAATCTTAACAGCCCTTAAAATAATGTCTGTGATTTAAAATGCTACAATAATAAATAAAGTTTTGAGATATAGGATTTAAGGCTTTGCATGGTGGGAAATGGTATAGGAAAGTTTTCGCACCATGTAACAAATCTCTAAAGTAGAGGTGTTGGCTCTGAGAAGGCGTTTGTTCTCAATTCGCAAGTATGCTCTGGCCGTCAGGAGAATGGAGAGATGTGGAGAGTGGTGTCTTATATACACTGCTGGAGGATCCTGTTGGGCTGAACGTCTCAAAGTTTTGAGACTTTGATGGTGAGTCTAGTCATTGGTTTAGTCTCAGCCTATTTTTTTTCCTGGGACAAATAAATAATTGACTTTTGAAATTGGTATCATTGGGAAGTTCTTGAAATTCCCTTTCGCTGATGTGTGACCCTGGTCAAGGTGTCATTGACCCAGGGTGGAAAAAATACGAGAGGGTTTCTTTTAAGGGTAACAACTTGATAGAAAAGTGTGGTTGAATTGACATCATGTACCTCCCAGTTCAAAGTTACAATGAGAGAAGGCTAATTCAGTGAAGGTAATATAACCTGTATTGTGCCGCTGCAAATTCCTCACTATTTGTCTTACTTGAGAGCTCTTTCAACCGCGTCAGCTTCACGAGCCTTCTCAGATAGCCTTGGACCGCATCCCTTCACTCACACCATACCCAACATCCCGTGAAACACACCATCCTACCAAAACAGAAAAGAAGAAAAAACCTCTTCTGGAAGCCAATTTCACAGAGCTACAAACAGAAAATTTTGCACAATATAAACAGACTACCAGCCAACATCCATACATTTTTATGAAAGTTTGGCTGGTAACAAAGAATCTGCTACAAATTTTTCGTAACAATTTATTCCGCTAACAGGTGTGAAATTGACCCTGTCATAATTATCCCTAAACCAAAAAAAAAATTAATAATAATAATGAATTAAAAATTATTGTACATAGAAATTATTGTACATTATTTACACAGAAAACTGAATGACCAGCACAAACATTTTCCCGGGATGCAATCAGTGGATTTCAGTTTCACCAAAAAGTTGTACGCTTTTTGGGACAGCCTTTATACCAACCTAATGCTTTAGTTCATTTGGCCAAATAAAACAACCTCATTTTTTGGTTTCCGATGGTCGCCTCAGACCTGTGTATCAGCATTTGTAGTTTTATTTTTTTTGCAGAACGATGTCCAATTGCAGCCAAATTGCGGGACGACAAAATTCTGCGGGTTGCTTTAAACGATTTTTTTCAAAAGGGGACAATTGTTTTTTGTGGGGGCCTGTCTTACCAAACAATGTATCAATTTTGGTCTGGATCATGTATTTCAAAGGCCAAAAAAAAAAAGTTACCCCAAAAGGACATCACTGCACGATTTTGAAACCACCATGACCAGACACAGGAGACTTTTGGGGGGTCTGAGTGCTGACAGTTACCGGGGTTTGAGACTTTTTATGGGGGCTAATCTACTGTTGTCTTGTACCTTGTTGAACCTTAACAAGGCTACACACCAACAAAGTACTTGGTGCCTGCCTGATCAACAAAGTCTGCAAATAAATGAAAGAATTGTAATTTGTTTTAATCATTTCAATTTTGTTAATTTGGGCAGATTCAGGATCTAGAAGTAAGCTGGGTGTCGATACCTGACCGAAAATGTCATTACCTGGTTCCATTTTTCGGTTCGAATCTCCGTAAACGACTTTTTTAAATTCCGATCAAACACATTAAGCCACAAAATTATGGAAGTCTATGATTGTTTGCTGACAAATGAAGAAAACTTAGATGAAGGCTTTAGAAGTAATTTGCGACAGCCTTCACAGACTTGCTGGCTTTTAATAATAATAATGTGTGGACTATATAGCCGATCCACCAACTAAGTGGTGCTCAAGGCGCATTATATCATTACCCTGCTCATAAGGCTCATAAATCATTCCTGAAACCATCTCAGCTCCCTGGGGAGTATACAGCTCAATTGCTGCCATTCAGCGTATAGGCTAATCAACCAACTCTGCCTCACAGGTACCCATTTAACCCTGGGTGGAGAAGTAATTATGGTTAAGTGTCTTGCTCAAGGACACAAGTAAGTCACGCGATTCGAACCCACATTCTGCTAACACCAGAACTTGAGTCCGTAAGCTAGACCGTCGCCACGACACTCACTTTGTTTGAAACTTGCGTCAGAATAGTATTGGTTATTTTATACATTCGGAGTATTTATGTGTTTTACAAATTGTTTTGGGTACCCGGTATCCAAGATTTCCACTATCGGTATCCGGTTCCTGAAAACCAAAACGCATCCATATCTAGAAGGAGACACATGACCAAAAGGAGGAACACAAATAAAAGGTATATGGTAATTGCATCAAGGCTATAAAAAGAGGGTAATGATGCCCTTTGCCCCCTCCTCTGCCCTTGATCTGCCGATCGTCAGCTTACTTGTCTTTTGTGATGATGATGAATAGGAAAATCAGGCTATTTAATTTTCAAGCATCAAAATTTGAAAATTAAGAAAATTGTAAAAATAAGTTGCATTATTTTCATGAAAGTTACACGCATACTTTGTCAGGCGGTCAAATGCTCCATAGTCCGCATGTATACAGATACTCTCTGGCCTAGTCGAGATTTCTGAACCTCAAATACAATAAAATGACCAGTTGAATGTTGACAAAATTAGTGTTGAGAGGCCGGAGAGTGTGGACAAGCTCGTGCAAGAATTCAAACTGAAAACTGGCTCACTGAAAACAGAATTATAACATGGACCCTTGTTCACACAGCATACATGTCTGGTTCCATGACACCCATCACAAATCATCAAGGAACAATCACAGTTTGAGAAGAGAACCAGTCTATTTATAAGCACACCAGCCTCATTTCAATTCCATAGACTATGTAAGTAAAACCAAGATGGCCACTGCATGATAAATGGATGGACAGGTAAACCTATATACCAATGTTTTGATGGGTAACTGAGTGGGACCACCATTTGAATCCAAATATCTCATTGGCCAGAAATTAGCGCCATCCTTCATGTAAGCAAGCTGTGAAACGCATACACAAGAAAAAAACACATTATTTTGATATGGAACAAGTTTTCCTTGTTTTGTATGGTCAAACATTCAGGAAAACAAAAAACATCCATACCTTCTGGACCTCCTGCCCTGACCTTGACTGATGAACTCTGGGCCCAACTTCTGTCTCAGAGCTGCTTGTATGGCTACATGTTCCTCTTGACTAAAATTTACCTAAACAAGGAAAAATATACATTGGTAAGGGGAAACTTAAGAAATGTTTTGTTTTCACATGGAACATTGACAATTGTCTTGAAGAAAGGAAAACAAGAACTTTGAAATGATATTTTCACAAAATATGTGTATCGGTTTAAAGTAAAAAAAAAGTGCCAAAATGAATTTATGACAGGACACACCATAATTGAATTCATACATGTACATGATTTACTTTCAAGTGGTGCTATAGTTACGGTTTAGTGCATCGGATTGTGTTCTGATGGCTGAGTCGTCCAGAGTGTGTGGGTTCAAGCCTGTCCGACCATCGTGCTTGTGTCCTTGAGCAAGACACTTACATAATTGCTGTGAGGCGTTTAACCCAGCCACTGGGGATGTACAAGCATGATGCTTAGTGCGGTCCCAAGCCCGGATAAATGGAGGTTGGCCAGTTAGGCATCCGCGAAAACCTATGCCAAATCAATATGCGGATCATGATCCGCTGTGGCGAACCCTAACGGGAGCAGCGAAGAGGACAACATGATTTACTTTCAAACCATGCTTCTCACAATTATTATGTGGAAAATTATTACGCTGAGTGATATTTTTCAAGTTTGTAAATTTTCAACATACATTTACTTTAGGCTATCCCCTTCCCTCCGTATAGTAGGCCTGTTAGGCCTACTACTGTTGTGTCCTAACGTTACTTTTCATTTTATTTAAAAAGAGGAAAGAATGTAAATCCAACCGCACTTTTATGTGGAATTTTTGCAACCACTCAACCAGTTAAAAGTGATTTTATCGATTTTTGAGGGTACAAAAGCGAAATCCACTTTATGATGGTTTTCAGACTTTATTTCGCTTCTAAAAATCTCCCTTTCAGAAATCAGAAGAATCTATTATAGTTGCCACTGCACATGTACGAACGACGGCCGTGTTGGTCACTTACGCCCGGGAGAGTTGACAAGATCAAACTGACAAGTGACATGACTGAGGCCTACCAAAAATGCCTGATTACATTATTCATTTATTGGTTATAATGAATGAGAAAACTGGCGGTCGGATACACATTCTACCCCAAAAAATCGCTTTTTGTACATGTGGGGATAGGGTCAGGGTCGGATACACGTTTCATGGTTTAGAATGGGCAACATAACACTAACAACACTAAAGTAACAGGCGCAAACAGTTAAACACAATTTTTGCCAACCAAGTTGTAATGGGTTTATTTGAATTTATAGCCTGTAAATAAGTTCAAACCTTTCCAAAGCATGCAGATGTGCTGCCTTCAAGTGATGTAAACGTCATCTCAATGTGTGGATATCTAAAAGTGAACTTGAAAATATTGACCGAAACTACGTCGTTGAAACAGCCGCCATCAACTATTAAACTTTTTTGTATGTTATCGACGCTGGCAAATTCTGAACCATAGAGGTCGCTATAGTAATCGAATCGAATTAATAACCTGCAGCGCCCGCGCGACCGGCGGCCGCCACGACTTCAACCGTAACCGTCTGTACACGTATCTGACTGATGAGGAGACACCCTATCCCCAATATTTTCTCGATCACAATTTAAAGACCAGTCGGCAAATAAAACAAAATGATCCTTTGTCAGCAAAGTAAACCACCAGATCCAGAAATCAAATCATCAAAGCAGAAATTGAAGCTTAATTCCCAAACAGCAAGGCTGATGATGATGACTGGATAGAGGTCCGGGTTGCCTATTGGTGCAAAGAACAATAGAGATCAAAGAGTGGGTAGACACCCTTTCCTCAATATTTTTCTCAGTTAGGTCGCAATATAATCACACTAACACATGGTGGGACTAAATCATTTAGTACGTTTGAATAGGTGAAACGTTTATATGGGGTACACAATCCTTCTCAAATGGTGTAAACAGACTTATTGAGTCCTCCAGACCCCAAAAAAACAATTTCAAGCCAAAAATACATATGGGTGCAATATACAACCCCGGCCGAAGGCACTA